>JAXCHB010000063.1:6130000-6132500 GCA_036926305.1 Uropetala carovei | reverse complement strand
AAAGAGAAGCGTCCTCCTCCTCCTCTCTCTCGCACCCCGCGCCCCGCCCCGCGCGACGATCGACGACGCCCCGGGGCCCGGAGACCCGCGTGGAGCGCCACTTCAAAGTTCTCGTCGAGTCCTTCCTTTCGGAATCGCCCGAGTCGGTCTCGCCCCGCCGCCCTGAGGCGAGGAGTCGAGGAAGCGATTTTTCCGCCGAGGCGCAATAAGCGCTCAACCACGATCGAAAAGAGTAAGTTTTCGCCGCATAAGTGCACGGTCCGCGAACCCCGAGGGGAAGGCGTCGACACGCGGCAAGCTGAGTCGGAGCGGCCCTGACGAGCACACTCCATATAGAGGCAAAACGAAATAATCATGCTCCCCGACTAAGGCGACCCCTAGGGGGTCCGGCCGGGAAATTTTCCCAAATCGTTCATCGGCCTGGGCACTATTTAGAATCGGACCTGCCGACGCCTGCCGCGGCCGCCGCGACGCAGGGACCGGAATCTTCGGACTTCGCGACACGACCCCTCCCGCGGCCGCGGGAGCCCCGACGGGCCCGTAAATCGCTCGGGGGCGGCCACGCGGCGCCCGGGACCCGGAACGGGTGCGCCGACCCCGGGGGACGGGGTTCGATTTTTCGGACCTACCACGCCGCTCGGTTCGCCCGGCCCTCGAAAACGAGACTCCCGGCCGCGCCGCTCGCATCCGCCGGGGAAGCCCGGCGGCCGCGAAACCTCCGGGGTTTCGGACCCTCCCGCGCGCCCCCCGGAGCTCGGACGGGCCCGTAAATCGCTCGGGGGCGGCCACGCGACGCCCGGGACCCGGAACGGGTGCGCCGACCCCGGGGGACGGGGTTCGATTTTTCGGACCTACCACGCCGCTCGGTCGCCACTGCTCTCGAAAACGGGGCCGCGAAACCGCCGTGCCGCCCCTCCCTCGACGCCCGGGGCCCAGAAATAGGGGGGCCCCGAAGCCGTCGGGACGTTATCGATTTTCCGGGGGGGGCGGACGGAGCGAGCGAGCGAGCGAGCGACCGAGCGCTCACAGATTGACGAAGAGTGAAAAACCGGAAACTGCGAGGAAAGTCGAAGGACCTGGCGTGTGCGCACATCTCGGGTGAAACCGAAAGGAAGGAGAGGTTTAAGGGACGCGAAGGGGAGGTGAAAACGTTGCGCGAGGAAGGAAATCTGAGAACGGGCAGGGAGCCCGAAGAAAAAAAATGATGCGCGTGTGAACGGCGGGGGTAAACATCACTCTCTCTACGTGCGCACGTGCCCCCTCGCCTCGTTAGCGACCAACGGGAGTGGATTGGCGAGATTCCCACTGTCCCTATGAAAAGAAAATTGAATTCGAGTTCCCCTGCAGCTTCGGAGGACCGACGTCAGGTCCTTCGAGTTTCCGCAGAGTTCTTCGTGTTTCCGTGCTGTTCCGAAGCCCACCGTGAATTGAGATCGTAAACGAAGGTTCTTCGAAAAAGGAAGAATTTTTTTTCTTTTAACGTGTGAAAAAAAAAATAGTATTTGAGGAAGAAGATATTAAGTTTATTGCCGGAGAAGCTAATATTTAGCGTAGGTGTGCGATCGAAGACCAAGCAATGACGTTCAGCGAAGAAACAAACGCTTTCGGAAATTGAGTAGGCCACCAGAAATACAAAAACTAATGCTGTCGAAAACTAAGTTAGTCGATAACAAGTCCTTTAGCGTAGGATAGCTCTCGAAATTTTAAGCCCATCATTTCAACCTCCCCTTTAAAATGGCGTAGAAACGCCTTCGAGAATAACGTTCATCGACTGAGATACGAGAAGAGGAATGCAAGGCGTAGGAATGTTCTCGAAAATGATGTTTATTGCCAGAAATAAAGTTTCTGTCCAAAATTGACTTCCTCGAGAGGAATTCAAAAACTAACGTTTGTCGTGGAAATGCTGAGAAATACAAAAATCTAGCGCAGAAATGCTCTCGAAAATAAAGGTTATCTAGAGAAATGCTCTCTCAATTGAAGTTTATCGCCAGAAATACGGAAGGAAATATTCAGCGACAGAAATGCCGAAGAAGCAATTTTATTCGTTGTCGAGAATGAAGTGAAAAGAAATGAAAAATTAACCATGGAAATGCTCTGGGAAATTGAATTGCTGCCCCAAGTACAAAACTAGGAATGACCATATTTAGCTGACGGACGTTAAGAGATACGGAATATAAATGCCGTCGAAATGTAGGTAGAAATAGGAAAACTAATATTTAACGTTGAAGATGAAGTCCGTAGCCAGAGAAGGAGAATCCAGTACCGTCAAACGGGGTGAAGTTGGAAAATGTTGCCTTGTCGTTTTTTCCATATTTCTTGATCCAAGTAATGTGCTGAAATATTCATTTAAAGATTCTACAAGAGATCGTAACAAACCAATATCTAAAATATTGATCTAGATTTGATATGATAGGCCTTTTCTGAAAGCCTACATTTTTCAAAATTTACGATGCCTTCAAAGTTTTATGTGGGGAGCAGAGATGGGGCAGCTTATAGGCCT
>JAXCHB010000063.1:6107500-6110000 GCA_036926305.1 Uropetala carovei | reverse complement strand
GGCAAGCTGAGTCGGAGCGGCCCTGACGAGCACACTCCATATAGAGGCAAAACGAAATAATCATGCTCCCCGACTAAGGCGACCCCTAGGGGGTCCGGCCGGGAAATTTTCCCAAATCGTTCATCGGCCTGGGCACTATTTAGAATCGGACCTGCCGACGCCTGCCGCGGCCGCCGCGACGCAGGGACCGGAATCTTCGGACTTCGCGACACGACCCCTCCCGCGGCCGCGGGAGCCCCGACGGGCCCGTAAATCGCTCGGGGGCGGCCACGCGGCGCCCGGGACCCGGAACGGGTGCGCCGACCCCGGGGGACGGGGTTCGATTTTTCGGACCTACCACGCCGCTCGGTTCGCCCGGCCCTCGAAAACGAGACTCCCGGCCGCGCCGCTCGCATCCGCCGGGGAAGCCCGGCGGCCGCGAAACCTCCGGGGTTTCGGACCCTCCCGCGCGCCCCCCGGAGCTCGGACGGGCCCGTAAATCGCTCGGGGGCGGCCACGCGACGCCCGGGACCCGGAACGGGTGCGCCGACCCCGGGGGACGGGGTTCGATTTTTCGGACCTACCACGCCGCTCGGTCGCCACTGCTCTCGAAAACGGGGCCGCGAAACCGCCGTGCCGCCCCTCCCTCGACGCCCGGGGCCCAGAAATAGGGGGGCCCCGAAGCCGTCGGGACGTTATCGATTTTCCGGGGGGGGCGGACGGAGCGAGCGAGCGAGCGAGCGACCGAGCGCTCACAGATTGACGAAGAGTGAAAAACCGGAAACTGCGAGGAAAGTCGAAGGACCTGGCGTGTGCGCACATCTCGGGTGAAACCGAAAGGAAGGAGAGGTTTAAGGGACGCGAAGGGGAGGTGAAAACGTTGCGCGAGGAAGGAAATCTGAGAACGGGCAGGGAGCCCGAAGAAAAAAAATGATGCGCGTGTGAACGGCGGGGGTAAACATCACTCTCTCTACGTGCGCACGTGCCCCCTCGCCTCGTTAGCGACCAACGGGAGTGGATTGGCGAGATTCCCACTGTCCCTATGAAAAGAAAATTGAATTCGAGTTCCCCTGCAGCTTCGGAGGACCGACGTCAGGTCCTTCGAGTTTCCGCAGAGTTCTTCGTGTTTCCGTGCTGTTCCGAAGCCCACCGTGAATTGAGATCGTAAACGAAGGTTCTTCGAAAAAGGAAGAATTTTTTTTCTTTTAACGTGTGAAAAAAAAAATAGTATTTGAGGAAGAAGATATTAAGTTTATTGCCGGAGAAGCTAATATTTAGCGTAGGTGTGCGATCGAAGACCAAGCAATGACGTTCAGCGAAGAAACAAACGCTTTCGGAAATTGAGTAGGCCACCAGAAATACAAAAACTAATGCTGTCGAAAACTAAGTTAGTCGATAACAAGTCCTTTAGCGTAGGATAGCTCTCGAAATTTTAAGCCCATCATTTCAACCTCCCCTTTAAAATGGCGTAGAAACGCCTTCGAGAATAACGTTCATCGACTGAGATACGAGAAGAGGAATGCAAGGCGTAGGAATGTTCTCGAAAATGATGTTTATTGCCAGAAATAAAGTTTCTGTCCAAAATTGACTTCCTCGAGAGGAATTCAAAAACTAACGTTTGTCGTGGAAATGCTGAGAAATACAAAAATCTAGCGCAGAAATGCTCTCGAAAATAAAGGTTATCTAGAGAAATGCTCTCTCAATTGAAGTTTATCGCCAGAAATACGGAAGGAAATATTCAGCGACAGAAATGCCGAAGAAGCAATTTTATTCGTTGTCGAGAATGAAGTGAAAAGAAATGAAAAATTAACCATGGAAATGCTCTGGGAAATTGAATTGCTGCCCCAAGTACAAAACTAGGAATGACCATATTTAGCTGACGGACGTTAAGAGATACGGAATATAAATGCCGTCGAAATGTAGGTAGAAATAGGAAAACTAATATTTAACGTTGAAGATGAAGTCCGTAGCCAGAGAAGGAGAATCCAGTACCGTCAAACGGGGTGAAGTTGGAAAATGTTGCCTTGTCGTTTTTTCCATATTTCTTGATCCAAGTAATGTGCTGAAATATTCATTTAAAGATTCTACAAGAGATCGTAACAAACCAATATCTAAAATATTGATCTAGATTTGATATGATAGGCCTTTTCTGAAAGCCTACATTTTTCAAAATTTACGATGCCTTCAAAGTTTTATGTGGGGAGCAGAGATGGGGCAGCTTATAGGCCTTGCGATGGCGGTTAATGAGAAAGTAATTAGAAATTACACACTTGTACCTGAGTAGGATGGTAAATGTAGAATTCGGCAAAAAACTAGTAAAATTGGGGTGAAGTTGACCGCCCCTGAAACCTGGGGTGAAGTTGACCGCTGGAGGTTTCAACCTGTCTGGACTTGAGATGTCTTGCTCGCTGCATGTTGATACGCACTAGCGATACTATTAAGATACGGCTTCGCTCCGCTCAAATTTACTTTAGCGCTTTTCAAATGGAGTGATGCATACCAAAATTCACGCAACAGTCAC
>JAXCHB010000063.1:6100000-6102500 GCA_036926305.1 Uropetala carovei | reverse complement strand
CAGGAATTCCGGGGTGTCGCCATGAAGGAGGACCAGGTTGAAGAGCAGAGCCTTGATCAGCACGGGCACCGCCTTCCAGGTTGCAGGTGATACGCCATCTGGTCCAGGAGCCTTCCCGTCCGCCACGCAGTTCGCCTTAACCTCATCGACAGTAATAGGCTCGATGAGGCTGGCGAACCGCGGATCTTCTGTTCTGGGGAGGCCAGTCTGGTAGGGGCTGGAGGGGGACACCAGGATTGGCGTCCAAAACTCCTCCATTTCCTCCATAGTTATTTTGGAGGATCTGCCTCCACCATCGATAGCCTCCCTGATGGCGGACGCCACGTTCTTCTTTGACAGCTCCTGGATCCTGGCGTAGTCCCTGCGTCGGCGGCGCCTAGCGGAGACCCGTTGTTCTGGTCCCCGCAGAGCAGGCGGCGGTCGTCGTCTCGCGGTCAGCGGTTTCCCACGCAGGACCTCCTTCATCCATTTCTGGATAGTGGAGCAAAACACCTGCGTGGGAGTGTCCTTATCTCCAAGCGTTGCTAGCATCTCCACCCTCCAGGTGGCCGGTAGATCTCGAGCCGCTCTCACCAGCTCGGCCACCTTCGTGAGGACCTTTTGCTGGTAGTCGGTCCTCATTACCTCTGGCAACGCTCTGGGAGTAGGCGGAGGAGGACTATCGTGCTGCAGGAGGGACCTTACTCGATCTTTATGGTCCCTCTGCCGCCTGTGACCTTTGATGGCCTCCAGGGTGCGGTCGGGGAATCTTGCCATTATGAAAGCATTCAAAAATGGCTCCCCCTTCCGCACCCCTTCTGCCTCAATGGCGGCAATCAGCCTCTTCTCCTCCTCCGTCCACCGCTTCTTGACCCGCTCGACTTCGATCGCCTCATTGGCTTCGGTCTTGTGTGCAGCCCGCGTATGGACCCCCAGACCTCTTCTGGACCCGAACTCCCTGCAGCAGATTCCGCAAACAAACCGGACGGCTGGAACAGTGGTGGATGGGCCGGCGGTGTTCTCCGGCGGTGGGGGGTGGTGGCTTCCATCATCCTGCGAGGATACAGTGTACGTGGGGCCCTGCGGGGCTCCCTTTGTGGTTCCGAGGCATTTTTTCCCAAAAAGAGCGACACTGCAAAAAGGGGCTGACGGGCTGCTAACCCCCCAGCCCCTGAAAAAAAGGGTGGGGATAACGGGCCCTTAGGCCCGCCATCCCCTAGCCAGAGCCCCGTTAGTCCCCCCTCCACGAGGTTGTTACACCCCCTGAAGGAGCTCAAGCTCCCTAACACAACGGCAAGGTGGGGTTGGCACTTCCTCCACCGCTTACTGAAGGTCCGTAATCGAGGTACCAAATACTTACTAGAGGCAAGGTAACCGCCAACCCGGTCACTACAGCAGTGAGATGGAAGTTGCAAGAGAGTCATAGTTACTCCCGCCGTTTACCCGCGCTTGCTTGAATTTCTTCACTTTGACATTCAGAGCACTGGGCAGAAATCACATTGCGTCAACACCCGCTGGGGCCATCGCAATGCTTTGTTTTAATTAGACAGTCGGATTCCCCCAGTCCGTGCCAGTTCTGAGCCGGTCGTTGAATGGCGGCCGAAGAGAGGCGCGCGGACGGAGACCCCGGGCGACCCGACCGGAGCCGAGCCGACACCGGGACCGCCACACGCGCCCTCGCAGCAAGGAAGGTCCGTGGGTGGCCAAGGCACGGGACCGAACTCGGATCCACGGCACGCGGAACGCGCCGATTCACCTCATCCAGGCCCGGCTCGTCAGCAAACAGCCCACTTCCCGACCAAGCCCGACACGCCCCGACCCTCAGAGCCAATCCTTATCCCGAAGTTACGGATCCGATTTGCCGACTTCCCTTACCTACATTATTCTATCGACTAGAGGCTCTTCACCTTGGAGACCTGCTGCGGATATGGGTACGAGCCGGCGCGACACCTCCACGTGGCCCTCTCCCGGATTTTCAAGGTCCGTCGGGAATTCCCGGGCACCGCCGCAACTGCGGTGCTCTTCGCGTTCCAAACCCTATCTCCCTGCGAGAGGATTCCAGGGAACTCGAACGCTCATGCAGAAAAGAAAACTCTTTCCGGGGCTCCCGACGGCGTCTCCGGGCCCTTTTAGGTTACCCTGACGAACCCCTTGTGAGGGCCCGACAAACAACGGTTCCGCTGCCGGGTTCCGGAATAGGAACCGGATTCCCTTTCGCCCGATCAATGGGCCGCTTTCTCAACGTTTTTACTGTATTTCCCATCGCCGTTGGCATCGGATTTCTCCTAGGGCTTAGGATCGACTGACTCGTGTGCAACGGCTGTTCACACGAAACCCTTCTCCACATCAGTCCTCCAGGGCCTCGCTGGAGTATTTGCTACTACCACCAAGATCTGCACCGGCGGCGGCTCCAGGCAGGCTCGAGCCCAGACCCTTCTGCGCTCACCGCCGCGACCCTCCTACTCGTCGCGGCGTCAAACGGCACCCCGCCCCCCGAGGGAGGCGGAGCCCGCCCTGCCGC
>JAXCHB010000063.1:6092500-6095000 GCA_036926305.1 Uropetala carovei | reverse complement strand
GCATCCGCCGGGGAAGCCCGGCGGCCGCGAAACCTCCGGGGTTTCGGACCCTCCCGCGCGCCCCCCGGAGCTCGGACGGGCCCGTAAATCGCTCGGGGGCGGCCACGCGACGCCCGGGACCCGGAACGGGTGCGCCGACCCCGGGGGACGGGGTTCGATTTTTCGGACCTACCACGCCGCTCGGTCGCCACTGCTCTCGAAAACGGGGCCGCGAAACCGCCGTGCCGCCCCTCCCTCGACGCCCGGGGCCCAGAAATAGGGGGGCCCCGAAGCCGTCGGGACGTTATCGATTTTCCGGGGGGGGCGGACGGAGCGAGCGAGCGAGCGAGCGACCGAGCGCTCACAGATTGACGAAGAGTGAAAAACCGGAAACTGCGAGGAAAGTCGAAGGACCTGGCGTGTGCGCACATCTCGGGTGAAACCGAAAGGAAGGAGAGGTTTAAGGGACGCGAAGGGGAGGTGAAAACGTTGCGCGAGGAAGGAAATCTGAGAACGGGCAGGGAGCCCGAAGAAAAAAAATGATGCGCGTGTGAACGGCGGGGGTAAACATCACTCTCTCTACGTGCGCACGTGCCCCCTCGCCTCGTTAGCGACCAACGGGAGTGGATTGGCGAGATTCCCACTGTCCCTATGAAAAGAAAATTGAATTCGAGTTCCCCTGCAGCTTCGGAGGACCGACGTCAGGTCCTTCGAGTTTCCGCAGAGTTCTTCGTGTTTCCGTGCTGTTCCGAAGCCCACCGTGAATTGAGATCGTAAACGAAGGTTCTTCGAAAAAGGAAGAATTTTTTTTCTTTTAACGTGTGAAAAAAAAAATAGTATTTGAGGAAGAAGATATTAAGTTTATTGCCGGAGAAGCTAATATTTAGCGTAGGTGTGCGATCGAAGACCAAGCAATGACGTTCAGCGAAGAAACAAACGCTTTCGGAAATTGAGTAGGCCACCAGAAATACAAAAACTAATGCTGTCGAAAACTAAGTTAGTCGATAACAAGTCCTTTAGCGTAGGATAGCTCTCGAAATTTTAAGCCCATCATTTCAACCTCCCCTTTAAAATGGCGTAGAAACGCCTTCGAGAATAACGTTCATCGACTGAGATACGAGAAGAGGAATGCAAGGCGTAGGAATGTTCTCGAAAATGATGTTTATTGCCAGAAATAAAGTTTCTGTCCAAAATTGACTTCCTCGAGAGGAATTCAAAAACTAACGTTTGTCGTGGAAATGCTGAGAAATACAAAAATCTAGCGCAGAAATGCTCTCGAAAATAAAGGTTATCTAGAGAAATGCTCTCTCAATTGAAGTTTATCGCCAGAAATACGGAAGGAAATATTCAGCGACAGAAATGCCGAAGAAGCAATTTTATTCGTTGTCGAGAATGAAGTGAAAAGAAATGAAAAATTAACCATGGAAATGCTCTGGGAAATTGAATTGCTGCCCCAAGTACAAAACTAGGAATGACCATATTTAGCTGACGGACGTTAAGAGATACGGAATATAAATGCCGTCGAAATGTAGGTAGAAATAGGAAAACTAATATTTAACGTTGAAGATGAAGTCCGTAGCCAGAGAAGGAGAATCCAGTACCGTCAAACGGGGTGAAGTTGGAAAATGTTGCCTTGTCGTTTTTTCCATATTTCTTGATCCAAGTAATGTGCTGAAATATTCATTTAAAGATTCTACAAGAGATCGTAACAAACCAATATCTAAAATATTGATCTAGATTTGATATGATAGGCCTTTTCTGAAAGCCTACATTTTTCAAAATTTACGATGCCTTCAAAGTTTTATGTGGGGAGCAGAGATGGGGCAGCTTATAGGCCTTGCGATGGCGGTTAATGAGAAAGTAATTAGAAATTACACACTTGTACCTGAGTAGGATGGTAAATGTAGAATTCGGCAAAAAACTAGTAAAATTGGGGTGAAGTTGACCGCCCCTGAAACCTGGGGTGAAGTTGACCGCTGGAGGTTTCAACCTGTCTGGACTTGAGATGTCTTGCTCGCTGCATGTTGATACGCACTAGCGATACTATTAAGATACGGCTTCGCTCCGCTCAAATTTACTTTAGCGCTTTTCAAATGGAGTGATGCATACCAAAATTCACGCAACAGTCACGGTACGAATCGCTCGAGTGAGTGGAATAAAGGCTAATTCTACTTCGTCCGCAGTTGAATGCTGAACAAACTTTTTGATGATCTCGGAGAGAGGAGAGAGTGCGGCGAAACGCAATAAGCGGATTCTCAGCTTGCGGAATCCACCCTCTTTGCAAAGAGAAGTTAATGCAGAATTTGCCACCAATAACGTAAAGTAGACCTATGTCTGAAGATAACACTGTTAACACTACACTGGTGGAATATCTGCAAGAACTAAGGCACCCAAAGAAGAAGGACACCGTTGCCCGAAAGCGAAAAAGGTTGGATCTTGTCCCGGGGAGATCAGTAGCAGTGTGTCCTTTGACACGGATTTGTCCGAGTTTAATATGCAGGAACATGGCACCCTTAAATGC
>JAXCHB010000063.1:6067500-6070000 GCA_036926305.1 Uropetala carovei | reverse complement strand
GTCCTCCTCCTCCTCTCTCTCTCGCACCCCGCGCCCCGCCCCGCGCGACGATCGACGACGCCCCGGGGCCCGGAGACCCGCGTGGAGCGCCACTTCAAAGTTCTCGTCGAGTCCTTCCTTTCGGAATCGCCCGAGTCGGTCTCGCCCCGCCGCCCTGAGGCGAGGAGTCGAGGAAGCGATTTTTCCGCCGAGGCGCAATAAGCGCTCAACCACGATCGAAAAGAGTAAGTTTTCGCCGCATAAGTGCACGGTCCGCGAACCCCGAGGGGAAGGCGTCGACACGCGGCAAGCTGAGTCGGAGCGGCCCTGACGAGCACACTCCATATAGAGGCAAAACGAAATAATCATGCTCCCCGACTAAGGCGACCCCTAGGGGGTCCGGCCGGGAAATTTTCCCAAATCGTTCATCGGCCTGGGCACTATTTAGAATCGGACCTGCCGACGCCTGCCGCGGCCGCCGCGACGCAGGGACCGGAATCTTCGGACTTCGCGACACGACCCCTCCCGCGGCCGCGGGAGCCCCGACGGGCCCGTAAATCGCTCGGGGGCGGCCACGCGGCGCCCGGGACCCGGAACGGGTGCGCCGACCCCGGGGGACGGGGTTCGATTTTTCGGACCTACCACGCCGCTCGGTTCGCCCGGCCCTCGAAAACGAGACTCCCGGCCGCGCCGCTCGCATCCGCCGGGGAAGCCCGGCGGCCGCGAAACCTCCGGGGTTTCGGACCCTCCCGCGCGCCCCCCGGAGCTCGGACGGGCCCGTAAATCGCTCGGGGGCGGCCACGCGACGCCCGGGACCCGGAACGGGTGCGCCGACCCCGGGGGACGGGGTTCGATTTTTCGGACCTACCACGCCGCTCGGTCGCCACTGCTCTCGAAAACGGGGCCGCGAAACCGCCGTGCCGCCCCTCCCTCGACGCCCGGGGCCCAGAAATAGGGGGGCCCCGAAGCCGTCGGGACGTTATCGATTTTCCGGGGGGGGGGGGGGGGGCGGACGGAGCGAGCGAGCGAGCGAGCGACCGAGCGCTCACAGTTTGACGAAGAGTGAAAAACCGGAAACTGCGAGGAAAGTCGAAGGACCTGGCGTGTGCGCACATCTCGGGTGAAACCGAAAGGAAGGAGAGGTTTAAGGGACGCGAAGGGGAGGTGAAAACGTTGCGCGAGGAAGGAAATCTGAGAACGGGCAGGGAGCCCGAAGAAAAAAATTGATGCGCGTGTGAACGGCGGGGGTAAACATCACTCTCTCTACGTGCGCACGTGCCCCCTCGCCTCGTTAGCGACCAACGAGAGTGGATTGGCGAGATTCCCACTGTCCCTATGAAAAGAAAATTGAATTCGAGTTCCCCTGCAGCTTCGGAGGACCGACGTCAGGTCCTTCGAGTTTCCGCAGAGTTCTTCGTGTTTCCGTGCTGTTCCGAAGCCCACCGTGAATTGAGATCGTAAACGAAGGTTCTTCGAAAAAGGAAGAATTTTTTTTCTTTTAACGTGTGAAAAAAAAAATAGTATTTGAGGAAGAAGATATTAAGTTTATTGCCGGAGAAGCTAATATTTAGCGTAGGTGTGCGATCGAAGACCAAGCAATGACGTTCAGCGAAGAAACAAACGCTTTCGGAAATTGAGTAGGCCACCAGAAATACAAAAACTAATGCTGTCGAAAACTAAGTTAGTCGATAACAAGTCCTTTAGCGTAGGATAGCTCTCGAAATTTTAAGCCCATCATTTCAACCTCCCCTTTAAAATGGCGTAGAAACGCCTTCGAGAATAACGTTCATCGACTGAGATACGAGAAGAGGAATGCAAGGCGTAGGAATGTTCTCGAAAATGATGTTTATTGCCGAAAATAAAGTTTCTGTCCAAAATTGACTTCCTCGAGAGGAATTCAAAAACTAACGTTTGTCGTGGAAATGCTGAGAAATACAAAAATCTAGCGCAGAAATGCTCTCGAAAATAAAGGTTATCTAGAGAAATGCTCTCTCAATTGAAGTTTATCGCCAGAAATACGGAAGGAAATATTCAGCGACAGAAATGCCGAAGAAGCAATTTTATTCGTTGTCGAGAATGAAGTGAAAAGAAATGAAAAATTAACCATGGAAATGCTCTGGGAAATTGAATTGCTGCCCCAAGTACAAAACTAGGAATGACCATATTTAGCTGACGGACGTTAAGAGATACGGAATATAAATGCCGTCGAAATGTAGGTAGAAATAGGAAAACTAATATTTAACGTTGAAGATGAAGTCCGTAGCCAGAGAAGGGGAACCCAGTACCGTCAAACGGGGTGAAGTTGGAAAATGTTGCCTTGTCGTTTTTTCCATATTTCTTGATCCAAGTAATGTGCTGAAATATTCATTTAAAGATTCTACAAGAGATCGTAACAAACCAATATCTAAAATATTGATCTAGATTTGATATGATAGGCCTTTTCTGAAAGCCTACATTTTTCAAAATTTACGATGCCTTCAAAGTTTTATGTGGGGAGCAGAGATGGGGCAGCTTATAGGCC
>JAXCHB010000063.1:6030000-6057500 GCA_036926305.1 Uropetala carovei | reverse complement strand
CCCAGAACATCTAAGGGCATCACAGACCTGTTATTGCTCAATCTCGTGCGGCTAGGAGCCGCCTGTCCCTCTAAGAAGATTGCTACGTTGGAAGCATAATAGATTCCAACGCCTAGTTAGCAGGCCAGAGTCTCGTTCGTTATCGGAATTAACCAGACAAATCGCTCCACCAACTAAGAACGGCCATGCACCACCACCCACCGAATCAAGAAAGAGCTCTTATTCTGTCAATCCTACCGGTGTCTGGGCCTGGTGAGGTTTCCCGTGTTGAGTCAAATTAAGCCGCAGGCTCCACTCCTGGTGGTGCCCTTCCGTCAATTCCTTTAAGTTTGAGCTTTGCAACCATACTTCCCCCGGAACCCAAGAGCTTTGGTTTCCCGGAAGCTGCCCGCCGAGTCATATAAGGAACTTCGGCGGATGGCTAGCTGGCATCGTTTATGGTTAGAACTAGGGCGGTATCTGATCGCCTTCGAACCTCTAACTTTCGTTCTTGATCAACGAAAACGTTCTTGGCAAATGCTTTCGCATCCGCCGCGGCCGCCGCGACGCAGGGACCGGAATCTTCGGACTTCACGACACGACCCCTCTTGCGGCCGCGGGAGACCCGACGGGCCCGTAAATCGCAAGGTATACCGAGGCCCCCTTCCTTTAGGGGAGCATGATAGTACCCTTCTGGAACATCATGAGGTAGGTGGATCCATCGGCGTACTGCGGCTCTCAGTTGCCGATCCAAGGAGACCAACTTTCCTTTGTTCACCCTCCCCAACAGCAAGTTTTGATAAAACCTCGGCAGGAGGAAGGAACGGAGCACTTGCAGCCTTTGCTGCGGTTTTAGTGGAGCCTTTGTTATTCGTTCAAGATATTCTGTCATTGTTGGTCTCCCGTCATCCTTATCTACCCCGCCGAACGGCAGCCCAAGGTATTTCCAGGGGAGACAGATGAGAGCGTCTCAAGTTGTTGACCGGAAAGGGTACTAAACGGCTTATCCGTCTGCACCTTAAGTCTCTTATCCTTTCCATCTGGAACTTGGGAGAACGTTCTAGTCTTAGCTGTTGACAGAGTCAGGCCTTGCTTCAAGATTGCATCCTCAAATCTTGCCAGGGAGTTTTGCAACCCGACACTCGTTCCCCCGACGAGAATGACATCGTCCGCGAAGGCCAAGGCGTTAACCCTGCTCCCCGCAAGATCGTAGCCAATCCCATCGGGCAAAGCCCGGATCGCTCGGTCCATAACGAGATTGAAGAGGAACGGGCTTAGTGGGTCAACCTGTCTCACTCCCCTCCTTACCGTCACCATCCTCGACTGCCCATTCCACCTCAGGATTGTCCGTGCAGAGGAATATAACCCAGCCAGGTATTCAGGTGGTATACCTGCGGTTAAGGCAACTTGCCTCGCGGCTTCCAGAATGGCACCGTGCTGAACAGTGTCGAACGCCTTCGACACGTCCAGAATGGCCATATGCATTTGAAGCCTGCGTACTCGTGCATCATGGAGTACGGCACTCAGGACTGCTGTGTTTTCACACACTCCGTCCTGTGGGCCGAAGGCCCTTTGCCGAATATCTCCAGATGTTAAGATAACTCGAGCCATCCGGGTGGCAAGGATCTTATTCATCTGCCGGAGGATTACGCTCCCAATCGAGATTGGACGAAATTCCTCCGACCTCTCTGGGGCCTTTGTCTTTGGTATGAGGACGGTTCGGTTGAGAGCGAGGTCACTTGGGACCCCCCGTCGAAGCAAGAAGATGTAGAAAAGGGCTGCGCGTAGGAGTGGGCGGACAGCCTTCCATTCCCGCCCCAAAACGCCGTCCGGTCCAGGTGCGGACCCTGTGGTCAGCTCGTTGGCAGTCACCTCTCCATCCGTGACTGGAGCAATAACCAGGGGGTAAGGCGCCCCGGCCGCCCCGGTTGGACCCGGGACTTGGGAGTCGACGCAGCCCTCCTCCTCCATCAGGTTGGCCCAGAAATCCAGCATCTCCTGGCTGTCCAAGTGATCGGATATCTGAGGATTCCCATCTAGGACTTGGCGAACCGCCCTCCCTCGATCTTTCTTCCACAAGGTCTGGACCTCGGCGTACTCTCTACGCTTGCGCATGCTCCTATTCTCTAAAGGGTTAGATCTCGTGTTTGGAAATCGACCCGTGCGAACCCTATCAGACCTGGATCAGGTTGTCCGGGTCTATCCCCTCTAGAGCGTCCTGGCAGATGTCCGCCAGTACGTCACCCCTGTGACGTGTGTCCTCGGAGAGCTTGGGAATTGCATCCCTTAGCCACTCCTCAACCTTCTCGGTACCTGTGGCTGAATTAGGTACCTGCTCTAGAGTGGTGGTCAGCGGAGGAGAAACCTGACGCGGGATCTCCGGGGCTTGGTCCTTCAACTCTTGCAATAAAGTCCTGTAGACTTTGGTATTCCGCTTGCTTTTGATCCGTTCAAGGCTCCACGTTGGGAACTCCTTGACGAGATATTGGTTGATGAACCTAGCCCCTTCCTCGATCCCCCTCAGCTCAGCTATCGCGAGCATTCGTAATTCCTCATCCTCCCACCTGGGTTTCACACGAGCGACCGAGATCTTAGCGTCCGCCTCTACTGGATGTTTGCGGCGGACGTGGACGCCCAAGCCGGTCTTGGTCGTGAAAGACCGCAAACAGATTTCGCATCGGTGCCTCTGCACCGGGGCGGCAACGGGATGGCTGGGTAGCCGGTTCACGGAGAAATCTCCGGGTCCCCCTAACAGTTTCCTCTCGGGGGTTGCCGGCCCACGCGTTTTTCTACTTGTACCCCTTCGATTTCACCCCGTACGAGGCCGAGGACGTGGCCCAACCAAGGGGTGGCCCGCTAACTTGGCCACAGAGAACCCCGGTTGCACCATAAGCACTTCCAGTGATCTCCATGTATCCGACTCTCGCCTCGGGGAGGCGTTAGCAAGGCTCATAGAGAGCCCGAAACCTCGCTCATCAGGAAGGCATGAAGGCACGAAGAAGGGTTTCGTGGGAACAGCCGTTGCACACGAGTCAGTCGATCCTAAGCCCTAGGAGAAATCCGATGCCAACGGCGATGGGAAATAAAGTAAAAACGTTGAGAAAGCGGTAGGTAAGGGAAGTCGGCAAATCGGATCCGTAACTTCGGGATAAGGATTGGCTCTGAGGGTCGGGGCGTGTCGGGCTTTGTCGGGAAGTGGGCTGTTTGCTGACGAGCCGGGCCTGGATGAGGTGAATCGGCGCGTTCCGCGTGCCGTGGATCCGAGTTCGGTCCCGTGCCTTGGCCACCCACGGACCTTCCTTGCTGCGAGGGCGCGTGTGGCGGTCCCGGTGTCGGCTCGGCTCCGGTCGGGTCGCCCGGGGTCTCCGTCCGCGCGCCTCTCTTCGGCCGCCATTCAACGACCGGCTCAGAACTGGCACGGACTGGGGGAATCCGACTGTCTAATTAAAACAAAGCATTGCGATGGCCCCAGCGGGTGTTGACGCAATGTGATTTCTGCCCAGTGCTCTGAATGTCAAAGTGAAGAAATTCAAGCAAGCGCGGGTAAACGGCGGGAGTAACTATGACTCTCTTGCAACTTCCACCTCACTGCTGTAGTGACCGGGTTGGCGGTTCCCTTGCCTCTAGTAGGTATTTGGTACCTCGATCACGGACCTTTTGTAAGCGGTGGAGGATGTGCCAACCCCACCTTGCCGTTGCGTTAGGGAGCTTGAGCTCCTTTAGTGGGTGTAGCAACCTCGTGGAGGGGGGACTAACGGGACTCTGGCTTTATTTAGGGGCTGGGGGGTTAGCAGCCCGTATGCCCCTCTTACAGTGTCGCTCTTGATGGAAAAAAAAGCCTCGGAACTTCAAAGGGAGCTCCGCAGGGCCCCAGGAACACTGTATCCTCGCAAGAAAATGGAAGCCACAACCCCCACCGCCGGAGAACACCGCCGGCCGATCCACCAATGTTCCACCCGTCCGGTTCGTTTGCGGAATCTGATGCAGGGAGTTCAGGTCCTGAAGAGGTCTTGGGGAACATACGCGGGCAGCACACAAGACCGAAGCCAATGAGGCGATCGAAGTCGAGCGGATCAAGAAGAGGTGGACGGAGGTGGAGAAGAGGCTGATTGCCGCCATTGAGGCAGTAGGGGTGCGGAAGGGGGGCCATTTTTGAATGCTTTCATAATGGCAAGATTCCCCGACCGCACCCTGGAGGCCATCAAATGCCACAGGCGGCAGAGGGACCATAAAGATCGAGTAAGGTCCCTCTTGCAGCACGATAGTCCTCCTCCGCCTACTCCCAGAGTGTTGCCAGAGGTAGTGAGGACCGACTACCAGCAAAAGGTCCTCACGAACGTGGCCGAGCTGGTGAGAGCGGCTCGAGACCTACCGGCCACCTGGAGGGTGGAGATGCTGGCAACGCTAGGTGATAGGGATACTCCCTCGCAGGTGTTTTGCTCCGCAATCCAGAAATGGATGAAGGAGGTCCTGTGAGGGAAACCGCTGACCGCGAGACGACGACCGCCGCCTGCTCTACGGGGACCAGAACAACAGGTCTCCGCTAGGCGCCGCCGACGCAGGGACTACGCCAGGATCCAGGAGCTGTCAAAGAAGAACGTGGCGTCCGCCATCAGGGAGGCTATTGATGGTGGGGGCAGATCCTCCAAAATAACTATGGAGGAAATGGAGGAGTTTTGGACGCCAATTTTGGTGTCCCCCTCCAGCCCCTACTAGACTGGCCTTCCCAGAATAGAAGATCCGCGGTTCGCCAGCCTCATCGAGCCCATTACTGTCGATGAGGTTAAGGCGAACTGCGTGGCGGACGGAAAGGCTCCTGGACCAGACGGAGTTTCACCTGCGTCTTGGAAGGCGGTGCCCGTGCTGATTAAGGCTCTACTCTTTAACCTGGTCCTCCTTCATGGCGACACCCCGGAGTTCCTCATGAGATCCCGGACCATCTTTATCCCCAAAGGTGACGGAGAGACGCCAGCGGACCATCGCCCCATAAGCGTTGGGTCCGTGTTTCTCCGTCACTACCACAAGATCTTGGCCTCTCGGTTGCAGAACCTCGCCCTGATCGACGAGTGGCAGCGGGCCTTTCAGAGGAGAGACGGATGCCTGGAGAATATTCTTACTCTCCAGGCAATCCTGTATGAGGCCCGCACCAAGCTGAAAGAACTACATCTAGTTTCACTCGATCTCCGTAAGGCGTTTGACATGGTCTCGCAAGAGCCAGTTCTAGGCGTCCTTACGGAGATCGGTTTGCCGCCGCCGTTCAGGAGGTACATCGCGAGGTTCTACGGAGAGAGTACAACCACTCTCCAGCATCGAGGGGCAACAGGGGAACCGATCCGGGTCTCAAGAGGAATTCGTCTGGGGGATCCGCTGTCGCCACTGTTCTTCAACCTGGTGATGGACACTGTCCTGAGGAAGCTGCTTCCGGAATTGGGCTTCGATCTAGCGTTTGCGACGATCGGAGCCCTCGCCTACGCCGACGATTTAGTCATCGTCTCATCCACGACCATCGAGATGAGGAAGCAGCTGCGCCTGGTTGAGGAACGGCTTGCTGAAGTTGGAATGGATGTCAACGCTGCGAAGAGCGCCGCTCTGTCCCTAGTTCCGTCAGGGAAGGTGAAGAAGATAAAGACCCTGACGGTGTCTCAGTTCCACGTCCGGGAGGGGCCCATCAGACAGGTGGGCGTCCTCGGGACGTGGAAATATATGGTGAAAGAGATGGAACAACATCAGCAATTTGCAGCGAAGCCTCTCCTATTCGATCTACTGGAGAGGGCCCAGAAGGCACCACTGAAGCTGCAACAACGTCTCTGGGGCCTCCGGTGTAATATCTTGCCGAGGCTCTAGTACGGCTTGTGCTTCGGGAGAACGTCCTGCTGCCGCCTGAAGGAGTTGGATCTGATGGTAAGGGCGGCCGTCAGGAAATGGCTACGTCTCCCGAAGGACGTTCCTTCTGGGTACTTCCATGCACCGGCAAGTGAAGGAGGACTGGGTATAATGGAGTTACGGAGGTCCGTCCCTGCGCTCAGATGGACCAGGGGTCAACCCTGATCCGATCTGAGTCTCCAGTTAGCAGAGCTCTCGTCTCAACAGCATCGTTCAAGCGATGGATGGAGTGGGCCCGGCAAGCTAGCGGCGTTCCCCAGGGAGGGTATCCGAGCGTGGAGGAGACGAAGCGGTACTGGAGTAGACAATTACACCAGTCAGTCGACGGCCGGGAGTTGAGGGAGTCCGCAAAGGTGAGGGCATCCACCGCCTGGGTGGATAACAACTTCAACCGGATTCATGGCCATGACTACGTCCAGTACCACCACGTTCGGATTAATGCGTTACCCTGCCGGATGCGAACAACGAGGGGACGCCGGGAGCAGAACACCGAGTGCCGGGCGGGGTGCAAGGTACCCGAGACGATGGCTCATACCATCCAGAGCTGCTGGAGAACCCATGGGTGCCGAATCAAGCGCCACGAGAGTGTCGTGGCCACTGTTAGTTCGGCCCTCAGGGACAAGGGATGGAACACCGTAAAGGAGACGAAGATCAGCACGGAGCAGGGGCTGAGGAAACCGGACATCGTCGCCAACAGAGGAGAAAACGTCGTTGTCATCGACGCGCAGGTGGTGTCCGGGGGACCCACACTGGCCGAAGCGCACCAGCGGAAGATCGAGTACTATCGATCCAACGCCGGTGTCGTGGAATGGCTAGCCAAGAACTTTCCCGGAAATCGAAGAACATACACCACCTGCACCCTCAGCTGGCGCGGTGTGTGGAGTGCGCAGTCCGCGAGGGACCTAGCCCGGATGGATGTGAGAAGAAGAACCCTGTAGGGACTGACTACCCGAGTCCTGCAGGGATCGTCGACGAACTGGACACGGTGGAACAAGATGTGTGGCTGGAGATATGGGGGGGTTGGGGTGACCTGATACCTGTGATGTATGAATGTAGTTAAGCTTTCTTAGAAATCCAATAAAGTTAGAAACTGGGGCTCCCCTTGGCCTTAGGGCCTTGCGGGTCCCCTTTTTCTTTTTAAAAAAAATGTCAAAGTGAAGAAATTCAAGCAAGCGCGGGTAAACGGCGGGAGCTTGCAACTTCCACCTCACTGCTGTAGTGACCGGGTTGGCGGTTACCTTGCCTCTAGCAGGTATTTGGTACCTCGATCACGGACCTTTAGTAAGCGGTGGAGGATGTGCCAACCCCACCTTGCCGTTGCGTTAGGGAGTTTGAACTCCTTCAGGGGGTGTAACCACCTCGCGGAGGGGGGACTAACGGGGCTCTGGCTTGGGGATGGCTGGCCTAAGGGCCGGTTATCCCCACCCTTTTTTTAAGGGGCTAGGGGGTTAGCAACCCGTCAGCCCCTCTTACAGTGTCGCTTTCAATGAGAAAAAATGCCTCGGAACCTCAAAGGGTGCCCCGCAGGGCCCCAGTAACACTGTATCCTCGCAAGATGATGGAAGCCACCACCCCCCACCGCCGGAGAACACCGCCGGCCCATCCACCACTGTTCCACCCGTCCGGTTCGTTTGCGGAATCTGCTGCAGGGAGTTCGGGTCCAGAAGAGGTCTTGGGGTCCATACGCGGGCTGCACACAAGACCGAAGCCAATGAGGCGATCGAAGTCGAGCGGATCAAGAAGCGGTGGACGGAGGAGGAGAAGAGGTTGATTGCCGCCATTGAGGCAGAAGGGTGCGGTAGTGGGAGCCATTTTTGTATGCTTTCATAATGGAAAGATTCCTCGACCGCACCCTGGAGGCCATCAAAGGCCACAGGCGGCAGAGGGACCATAAAGATCGAGTAAGGTCCCTCTTGCAGCACGATAGTCCTCCTCCGCCTACTCCCAGAGTGTTGTCAGAGGTAGTGAGGACCGACTACCAGCAAAAGTTCCCTACGAACGTGGCCGAGCTGGTGAGAGCGGCTCGAGACCTACCGGCCAGCTGGAGGGTTGAGATGCTGGCAACGCTGGGTGATAGGGATACTCCCTCGCAGGTGTTTTGCTCCGCAATCCAGAAATGGATGAAGGAGGTCCTGCGAGGGAAACCGCTGACCGCGAGACGACGACCGCCGCCTGCTCTACGGGGACCAGAACAGCGGGTCTCCGCTAGGCGCCGCCGACGCAGGGACTACGCCAGGATCCAGGAGCTGTCAAAGAAGAACGTGGCGTCCGCCATCAGGGAGGCTATTGATGGTGGGGGCAGATCCTCCAAAATAACTATGGAGGAAATGGAGGAGTTTTGGACGCCAATTTTGGTGTCCCCCTCCAGCCCCTACCAGACTTGCCTCCCCAGAATAGAAGATCCGCGGTTGGCCAGCCTCATCGAGCCCATTACTGTCGATGAGGTTAAGGCGAACTGCGTGGCGGACGGGAAGGCTCCTGGACCAGATGGCGTATCACCTGCAACCTGGAAGGCGGTGCCCGTGCTGATTAAGGCTCTGCTCTTCAACCTGGTCCTCCTTCATGGCGACACCCCGGAATTCCTGAAGAGATCCCGGACTATCTTCATCCCAAGGGTGACGGAGAAACGCCAGCGGACCATCGCCCTATTAGCGTTGGGTCCGTGTTTCTCCGCCACTACCACAAGATCTTGGCTTCTCGAGTGCAGAATCTCGCTCAGAACGACGAGCGGCAGCGGGCCTTCCAGAGGAGAGACGGATGCCTGGAGAACATTCTTACTCTCCATGCCATCCAGTATGAGGCCCGCACAAAACTGAAAGAGTTACATCTTATTTCACTCGACCTCCGCAAGGCGTTCGACACGGTCTCGCAAGAGGCAGTTTTGGGCGTCTTGGCGGAGGTCGGCTTGCCGTGGCCGTTCAGAAGGTACATTGCGAGATTCTACGGGGAGAGCACCACCATTCTCCAACACCGAGGAGCCACGGGGGAACCAATCCGGGTCTCAAGAGGAATTCGTCAGGGGGAACCGTTGTCGCCACTGTTCTTCAACTTGGTAATGGACACTGTCCTAAGAAAACTGCTTCCGGAAGTGGGCTTCGATCTAGCTTTTGCGACGATCGGAGCCCTAGCCTATGCCGATGACTTAGTCATTGTGTCATCCACAGTCACTGGGATGAGGAAGCAGTTGTGCCTGGTTGAGGAACTGCTTGCGGAAGTCGGCATGGAAAGCAACGCTGCGAAGAGCGCCGCTCTATCCCTGGTTCCGTCAGGGAAGGTGAAGAAGATGAAGACCCTGACGGTGCCCCAATTCCATGTCCGGGAGGGGCCCATCAGACAGGTGGGCATCCTCGGGACATGGAAGTATCTGGGGATAGAGATGGTAGGACATCAGCAATTCGCAGCGAAGCCTCTCCTACTCCAGCTATTGGAGAGGGCCCAGAAGGCAACATTGATGCCACAGCAACGTCTCTGGGGCCTCCGGTGCATCATGTTGCCGAGGCTCCAGTACGGCTTATGTTTCGGGAGAACGTCCTGCGGCCGCCTGAAGGGGTTAGGTGTTATGGTAAGGGCGGCCGTTAGGAAATGGTTACGTCTCCCGAAGGATATTCCTTCTGGGTACTTCCATGCACCAGCAAGTGAAGGAGGATTAGGAATCATGGAGCTACGGAGGTCCGTCCCAGCGCTCAGGTGGACTAGGGGTCAAACCCTAGTCCGATCTGAGTCTCCAGTCAGCAGAGCCGTCGTCTCAACCGCATCCTTCAAGAGGTGGATGGAGTGGGCCCGGCAAGCGAGCAGCGTTCCCCAGGGAGGGGATCCGAGCGTGGAGGAGATCAAATGTGCTGGACTAGACAACTACACCAGTCAGTCGACGGCCGGGAATTGAGGGAATCCGCCCAGGTGAGGGCATCCACCGCCTGGGAGGATATAAACTTCAACAAAATTCCCGGCCGCGACTATGTCCAGTACAACCACGTTCGGATCAACGCTTTACCCTCCCGGATGCGTACAACTAGGGGACGCCGGGAGCAGAACACCGAATGCCGGGTAGGATGCAGAGTACCGCAGACGACGGCGCACACCATCCAATGCTGCTGGAGAACCCATGGGGGCCGAATAAAGCGCCACGAATTTGTCGTGGCCATTGTATGTTCGGCACTCAGGGACAAGGGATGGACAACCGTGAAGGAGCCGAAAATCAGCACGGAGCAGGGGCTAAGGAAGCCAGTCATCGTCGACAGCAGGGTAGAAGAGGTCGTCGTGATCGACGCGCAGGTGGTGTCCGGGGGACCACCACTGGCCGAAGCGCACCGGCGGAAGGTAGATTATTATCGAACTAACGCCGGTGTCGTGGATTGGCTGGTGATTAACTTCCCCGGAAAGCTGAGATCATACACCACCTGCACCCTCAGCTGGCGTGGTGTTTGGAGTGTGCAGTCCGCGAGGGACCTGGCCAAACTGGACCTGAACTGCAGAACTCTGCAAGGACTGACGACCAGAGTTCTGCAGGGATCAGCAACGAACTGGACGCGGTGGAATAAGATGTGTGGGTGGAAATATGGGGGGGTGGGGGTAACTTGAATCTTGCGGGGATAATTGAATTTAGTTAAGCTTTGTACTTAAAGCAAATAAAGTCTGAAATTGGGGGCTCCACTTGGCCTTAGGGCCGCCATTCAACGACCGGCTCAGAACTGGCACGGACTGGGGGAATCCGACTGTCTAATTAAAACAAAGCATTGCGATGGCCCCAGCGGGTGTTGACGCAATGTGATTTCTGCCCAGTGCTCTGAATGTCAAAGTGAAGAAATTCAAGCAAGCGCGGGTAAACGGCGGGAGTAACTATGACTCTCTTGCAACTTCCATCTCACTGCTGTAGTGACCGGGTTGGCGGTTACCTTGCCTCTAGTAGGTATTTGATACCTCGATTACGGACCTTCAGTAAGCGATGGAAGAAGTGCCAACCCCACCTTGCCGTTGTGTTAGGGAGCTTGAGCTCCTTCAGGGGGTGTAACAACCTCGTGGAGGTGGGACTAACGGGGCTCTGGCTAGGGGATGGCGGGCCTAAGGGCCCGTTATCCCCACCCTTATTTAAGGGGCTGGGGGGTTAGCAGCCCCTCAGCCCCTTACTTTCAGTGTCGCTTTCGATAGAAAAAAGAAGCCTCGGAAAAAATCGGGTGCCCCACAGGGCCCCGCGAACACATGCATCACAGGAGGATGGGAGCCACAACCCCCCCCCACCGGAGAACATCGCCGGTCCAGGCACACCAGTTCCACCAGTCCGGTTCGTCTGCGGTCTCTGCACCAGGGTATTCATGTCCAGGAGAGGGCTAGGGGTCCACACGCGGGCTGCGCACAGAGCCGAATCCAACGAGGCGATCGACGTCGAGAGGGTGAAAAAGCGGTGGACGGAGGAGGAAAAACGGCTGATTGCCGCCATTGAGGACGAAGGGGTGCGGAGAGGGGAGCCGTTTATGAATACCTTCATAATGGCAAGATTCCCCGACCTCACTCTGGAGGCCATCAAAGGATACAGGCGGCAGAGGGACCATAAAGATCGTGTAAGGTCCCTCCTACAGCGCGATCATCCTCCTCCGCCTACTCCCAGAGAGTTGCCAGATGAGGTGAGGACCGACCGCCAACAGAGGGTCCTCACAAGGGTGGCCGAGCTGGTGAGAGCAGCTCAAAACCTACCGGCCACCTGGAAGGTGGAGATGCTGGCAACATTGGGAGATAGGGATACTCCCTCGCAGGTATTTTGCTCTTCAATTCACAAATGGATGAAAGAGGTCCTGCGAGGTAAGCCGCTGACCCCGAGACGTCGACCGCCCCCTGCTCTACGGAGGCCAGAACAACAGGTCTCCGCTAGGCGCCGCCGTCGCAGGGACTACGCCAGAATCCAGGAGCTGTCAAAGAAGAACGTGGCGTCCGCCGTCAGGGAGGCTATCGACGGTAGGGGCAAGTCCTCCAAAGTGACCATGGAGAAAATGGAGGCCTACTGGACACCAATGCTGGTGTCCGCCTCCAGCCCCTACCAGACAGGCCTCCCTGGAATGGAAGATCCGAGGTTCGCCAGCCTCATCGAGCCTATCACCATCGATGAGGTTAAGGCGAACTGCGAGGCGGACGGAAAGGCTCCTGGACCAGACGGCGTTTCACCTGCGACTTGGAAGGCGGTGCCCGTGCTGATCAAGGCTCTACTCTTCAACCTGGTCCTCCTTCACGGCGACACCCCGGAGTTCCTCAAGAGATCCCGGACGATCTTCATTCCCAAAGGTGACGGAGAGACACCAGCGGACCATCGCCCCATAAGCGTGGGGTCCGTGTTTCTCCGTCACTACCACAAGATCCTGGCCTCTCGGTTGCAGAACCTCGCCCTGATCGACGAGCGGCAGCGGGCCTTCCAGAGGAGAGACGGATGCCTGGAGAATATTCTTACTCTCCAGGAAATCCAGTATGAGGCCCGCACCAAGTTGAAAGAACTACACCTAATTTCACTCGATCTCCGTAAGGCGTTTGACACGGTCTCGCAAGAGGCCGTTCTAGGCGTCCTTACGGAGATCGGTTTGCCGCCGCCGTTCAGGAGGGACATCGAGAGGTTCTACGGACAGAGTACAACCACTCTCCAGCATCGAGGGGCAACAGGGGAATCGATCCGGATCTCAAGAGGAATTCGTCTGGGGGATCCGCTGTCGCCTCTGTTCTTCAACCTGGTGATGGACACCGTCCTGAAGAAGCTGCTTCCGGAGGTGGGCTTCGATCTAGCCTTTGCGACGATCGGATCCCTCACCTACGCCGACGATTTAGTCATCGTCTCATCCACGACCATCGAGATGAGGAAGCAGCTGCGCCTGGTTGAGGAACGGCTTGCTGAAGTAGGAATGGAAGTCAACGCTGCGAAGAGCGCCGCTCTGTCCCTAGTTCCGTCAGGGAAGGTGAAGAAGATAAAGACCCTGACGGTGTCTCAATTCCACGTCCGGGAGGGGCCCATCAGACTGGTGGGCGTCCTCGGGACGTGGAAATATCTGGGGATAGAGATGGAACAACACCAGCAATTTGCAGCGAAGCCTCTCCTATTTGATCTACTGGAGAGGGCCCAGAAGGCACCACTGGAGCCGCAACAACGTCTCTGGGGCCTCCGGTGTATCATCTTGCCGAGGCTCCAGTACGGCTTGTGCTTCGGGAGAACGTCCTGTGGCCGCCTAAAGGAGTTGGATGTGATGGTATGGGCGGCCGTCAGGAAATGGCTACGTCTCCCGAAGGATGTTCCTTCTGGGTACTTCCATGCACCGGCAAGTGAAGGAGGACTGGGTATAATGGAGTTACGGAGGTCCGTCCCTGCGCTCAGATGGACCAGGGGTCAAACCCTGATCCGATCTGAGTCTCCAGTCAGCAGAGCTGTCGTCTCAACAGCTTCGTTCAAGCGTTGGATGGAGTGGGCCCGGCAAGCTAGCGGCGTTCCCCAGGGAGGGAATCCGAGCGTGGAGGAGACGAAGCGGTACTGGAGTAGACAACTACATCAGTCAGTCGACGGCCGGGAGTTGAGGGAGTCCGCCCAGGTGAAGGCATCCACCGCCTGGGTGGATCTCAACTTCAACCAGATTCCCGGCCGAGACTACGTCCAGTACCACCACGTTCGGATTAATGCCTTACCCTCCCGGATGCGAACAACGAGGGGACGCCGGGAGCAGAACACCGAGTGCCGGGCGGGGTGCAAGGTACCCGAGACGACGGCTCCTACCATCCAGAGCTGCTGGAGAACCCATGGGGGCCGAATCAAGCGCCACGAGAGTGTCGTGGCCACCGTTAGTTCGGCCCTCAGGGACAAGGGATGGAACACCGTAAAGGAGCCAAGGATCAGCACGGAGCAGGGGCTGAGGAAACCGGACATCGTCGCCAGCAGAGGAGGAGACGTCGTTGTCATCGACGCGCAGGTTGTGTCCGGGGGACCCGCACTAGCCGAAGCGCACCGGCGGAAGATCGAGTACTATCGATCCAACGCCGGTGTCGTGGAATGGCTGGCCAGGAACTTCCCCGGAAAACGAAGAACATACACCACCTGCACCATCAGCTGGCGCGGTGTGTGGAGTGCGCAGTCCGCGAGGGACCTGGCCCGGATGGATGTGAGAAGAAGAACCCTGGAGGGACAGACTACCCGTTTCCTGCAGGGATCGTCGACGAATTGGACACGGTGGAACAAGATGTGCGGCTGGAGATATGGGGGGGTTGGGGTGACTTGATACCTGTGATGTAAGAATTTAGTTAAGCTTTCTTAAGAAAGCCAATAAAGTTAGAAACTGGGGGCTCCCCTTGGCCTTAGGGCCTTGGGGGGCCCCCTTTTTCTTTAAAAAAATCCATCCAATTAGTGACGCGCATGAATGGATTAACGAGATTCCCACTGTCCCTATCTACTATCCGGGGGTGGATGCCAGCCCCCCGAGGGTGCCACGCCGTCATCGGCCGTCTGTGTGTCGCACATGTACTGTACTTGCGACATGGGAACAGCGGCTGACGTGGCTGGACATTGCCCGTGGTCCGGTCCACCCTCGCTCACCGATGCCGATGTACTTCACCAACGTGAGCGGGTATCCGGACACCGTGTGGCAACCCCCCATTCGGTTCCGCCGCGTACCGGGCTGGGTGGCGGAGCCGAGCGGGTACCTCCCCGTGGTGTCGGATGGGTAACGCGAAAACCCGCAAACCTTCCGGTTCTCGTCGGGACGCTTGTGGAACGCGCCCGAGTGTAGTAGATTCCCCGATTAGTGGACTAAGTCCCCACGCGTTTGCCGTGCGCGGAGACCCGTATGCGGGAAAAATGGAACCTGGTGGTTGAAGAGATCCTCGGCTGCGGCCGTCCGACTCCAACACGCCTCTTTGGCCATGGCTTCAGTGAAACGGGCGGTCGAGAGCTAGCCCACTCACGACCAACCGGCTTGCCGTCGCGTAAGCGCCGGTGGGGCGAGACGAGGGTGGATTCTGCGGCGTGAAGATTCCTGCACATAGAGGTGCAGGCGTTGGAGCGTATACCAAACGCGGCTGAAGTCGTCGACTATATCTTCTGGGTAGCCCTGGCGCTGACGTTCAGCGTCGCAAATATGTGGCTCCGTGGTGGGTAGGGAGCCTGGAAGACGAAGATAAAGCATACGTATATGGAAACTAACGCAACGGAGGGGACGAGGACGGAGGAGACGAAGAAGGAGGGGACGAGGCCGGAGGTGACGAGGACGGAGGAGACGACGAATGTGGAGACGAGGAAAGCGACGAAGAGAGAGGAGAGGAAAGAGACAACGAGGAAAGAGGCAACGAAGAGGGAGGCAAAAGCGCGGTCGACGATGCATAAAGGAGACGCCGGTGCGGAGGCCGCGAGAGTTGAGGAAAGGGCTAAGACACAGCCCCGAAAAGCCGTGAAGGGCAAAGTAGGAGGAGAGGACGAGACAAAGGCCCCCACGACTGACGCGAGCGCGTCTGTTGGCCGTTCCACCCGGGCGACCGCAGGCAAATCTCGCGTGTTAGAGAAGGACGTAGCGGGATCGAGGCCGATCGACCTCAAGGCTCCCCAGCTCACGCTGGCGGACCCGAGCGTCGCACCGGCCCTCGACCCTGCTGCTCGGCCTGGACGGCCTGGTTGTGAGGCAACCCGCCTAGGGATTGTCCTCACCGACTTGATCATGGACCCCGAGAACAAACTAAACGAGGGTCTTAAGATTCAGCTCTCGAGGGGTCTACGGCAACTCGGTGAACTTGTGGGCGCGCTCTCGGCCCAGGTGGAAACGCTTGGCCGCAAGCTCGAAGCGGCCACAGGTGAGACGGAACCGGCGAAGGACGCGGCTACCGCGGCTCCTACTGCGACCGATGCTGCCATTGCGAGCATCGGAGCCATGATAAAGGAGCTGAGGGGTGACATGGAAGCGCGTCTGGATGCCCAGGACGTCGCGATGAAAGAACTGCGGAGGGCGGTATCAACGGCGAGCCATGGACCTACCTACGCGGAGAAGGCGTCTAGCCGAACTCCACGTGAGCAGGAAGCGCCGGCCAAGCCGAGACCGCCCATGCCGCCCCGTCCAAAGACCAAGAAGGATCTGATAGTGATCAGGGCCCCTCCCGGGATTAAAAATCCCAAGAAGGTGGTTATGAACACTGTCGATCCGAGGAAAGACAGAGTGGGTGCGCGGATAGTGCGTTCCTTCGCTACTGGTGTCGTCTTGGAGACGAACACCAGGAAGTCCACGGAGCACTTTCTGTCCAACGAGGCCCTAAAAGGGTTGGGGTTCTCGGTCTCGCACGGAGGAAAGCGGCACCCACGCGTCGTCCTGTACGACGTGCCTGCGAAGATGACGGACGAGGAGGTCCTGCAGGCGATCCTCATTCAAAATGAGGAGTCGTTGGGTGCCATAACCTTCGACGAACTGAGGCGTTCAATGACACCGAGATTCCTGCTTGGGAAGCCGAAGTCTGAAAGACACATAGTGTTTGAGGTGGCTCCTGCCTTCTGGGCCGTGCTCAGGAAGTTGGACCGCCTCTACATTGGGTGGAACGGCTGCAGGCTCACCGAGTATGTTGCTGTGCGACGTTGTTACCAATGCCAGGGGTTTGGGCACGTCGCAGCACACTGTCGCCACAAAGTGACCTGTGCCCACTGTGGCGTGGAAGGGCATATGGTCAGCGACTGCGTTGAACGCAAGGCACCCCCCAGGTGCGGGGTATGTTTGCGGCTGAAAAAACCAGCCGACCACGCATTGCACGATCGCAAGTGCCCGACTCATATGTCGGAGCTTGCAAAGCTTCACAAGAACACCGACTATGGGTCCTAGACAGCTCGGCCACGTCACGTTAGCTCAGCTAAACATGCGACGGTCTCGTACGGTCACGGACGAAGTACGAGTTATAATGGATAAGCACAGTATCGATCTGCTCCTGGCTCAGGAGCCATACTGCTGGTTGGGTGCAGTCCCTGGCTTCAATATAACATCGAAGACACTCAAGGCCGGTACCCACGATGCGTGGGCCGCCGTAGTCGTGCGAAATCGAGAGATGACTGTCCTTGCTCTAGACCATCTGAGCACCGCACACTGCATGTGCGCGGAAATTACCCACTCGATAGGGAGCTTTTATGTCGTCAGCGCTTACTTTCAATATTCGCAGCCAATCGTCGATCACATCGAGCACCTGAGCAGGGTGCTGAGGGCCCTCCAAGGCAAACGCGTCCTGATCAGCTTGGACGCCAACGCACGATCCCCCCTTTGGAACAGCCGTTCCACGGACGGGCGGGGGAAGGCGTTGGAGGCACTCATACTGAGCCACGGGCTCATAGTGCTTAACATCGGGGGACAGCCCAGCACTTACTCCTCAGAGGCAGGCGTGTCGAATATTGATGTGACGCTGGCGACGGGAAATATCGCTCACTGGGTACAAGAGTGGAGAGTATCTAAGGACGTCACCTCGAGTGACCACAGGCTGATTACTTTTAAGTTGAGTGCTAAAGTAACTGGCCAGGGAGTCCAAAAAGACGGTCGTTTTGCTGTCCAGAAGGCAAACTGGGACACGTACGTTCAGGAACTGCAGGTGTGTTTTGGCAGTCCGTCCCAGGTGCCCCGGATCGAAACGAAAGGTGACGTGGTTCAACTGGCAGCGAAAGTAGGGTGCTGCTTGATAAAAGCTGGGAGAGCTGTTATGCCTCGTAGTAGGGTTCTCGTGAGCAGGGTGCCGTGGTGGACCAAGGAGCTCACAGAGGAAAAGAAACGGGTCCACCGTCTCAGAAAACGGTGCCAAAACGAAAAAGATGTAGACAGAAAACCGCTGCTCCTCTCCGAATACCGGAGGGCGAGGCGGCACTACTCCTGCTCCGTAGCACAGCAGCGGAGAACGATCTGGAGAGAGTACGTGACGAGGGTAGGCAACGAAAACTACTGGGGACTCCCGTACAAGTTGCAGACAGACAAAGTGCAAGCAGACCATGCACTCCATGCCCTTAGGTGCGATGAGGGACACACGATGGATTGGAGGGGAACCTCCAAGACCTTGTTGGATGCTCTCATCCCGGACGATGACATATCGTCAGAGACCGCACACCACAAATTGGTGAGAGAAGCTATCCTGACCCCCCCAGAGTGTTCTGAGGGGGCGGGGGAGTTTCTTGAATCTGAGGTCGAAGCGGCGGTCATGGGGCTAAAACAGCGCAAAGCCCCGGGGCATGATAAAATAGAGGCCGAGATGGTAAAGGCCGCGTGGCCGATACTCCGAGGTCCTCTAACTGCACTGTACGGGGGCTGCCTTCGTTACGGATGCTTTCCTGCCTCGTGGAAGCACGGGGTGGTGCGGGCCTTGCCCAAAGGTGGTGGAAAGGACCCAGCGGAAGTCAAGTCGTACAGACCGATCTGCCTCCTGCCGGTCCTTGGTAAGGTCTTGGAGAAGCTTATCGCCCGCCGGCTACAGCCCATCCTTGATATCCTTGGATCGGATTGGCAGTTCGGTTTTAAGCCGGGACATTCCACGGAGGACGCCATTCTGGCGATGCGAAAGATTGTGGCTGAAAGTCCCCGGAAATACGTGTTGGCCATCTTTCTAGACGTTGCTGGCGCGTTTGATAACGTCTGGTGGCCGTCCGTGCTCTGGGGACTGAAGGAAAGGAATTGTTCTCCAGACCTGTTCTCCCTCGTTCAAGATTATTTCACTGGGAGAAGGGCCTCCGTGATCACCAAGCACGGGTCGGTATCGAAGAGGGTTACCCGGGGTTGCCCCCAGGGCTCTGTCCTTGGGCCAAAACTGTGGAACCTCATCTTCGATAAGAACATTACATCTGTTCGGGCGATTTGCGACGCAGTCGCGTTCGCCGACGATATGGTGATATTGGTGGAGGCCAATTCGAGGAGAGAACTTGAGACGAAAGGTCAACAGGCCATCACAAGAACGCTGGCCTGGTGTTCAGAATACAAAATGGAGCTGTCCGCGAGCAAGACGGTGATGATGCTCGCTAAAGGGCGGCTAAGTGAGAACCGGAACCCGAGCCTCCAAATTCGGGGGAAGCAAGTTAGGATGGTCAAATCCGTGAAGTATCTCGGCGTGGACTTTGACGAACGGCTCCATCTAAGCACCCACGTTCGCAATGTCACTGGGAAGGCGGGGCGTCTCTTCGGCAAGATGGCCAGAATAGCCAAACGGGATTGGGGCCTTACATACGGAGCCCTGACCACGCTTTATAAGGGTCTGTACGAGCCCATTGTAACGTACGCCGCGGTCGGATGGTATGACAGGCTGAATGCTTGGCACACTCGTGCACTGCTAAGCTCACAGAGAAGGGCACTTCTAACAACTACCCGTGCCTACAGGACGGCTTCTCCGGATGCCGTTCTGTCACTTGCCGGTATCAAACCAATCGACCTGACCGTGAAAGAGCGAGCGTACCGGTTCCTCCTTCGGAAAGAACATCCGTTCGAAGTGGGGAACCTCGTGGTTGATGATGCGTTCTACGAGCGCATCCCCACCCTGAGGGCAAGAGCCAAGGCGGTCGAGGGAGTCCTGTTGACGCAGTGGCAGCGACGATGGGATGCTTCACCTAAGGGAAGAATCACATGGCGGTACTTCCCTAAGGTTGAGACGAGATTACGAATGCCATGGATCAGGTGTAATTCCTGGAACACACAGTTCCTCACTGGGCATGGCAACTTCCGTTCCAAGCTGGCGGAATTTGCCCTACGTGATACGACGAGATGTGCGTGTGGGGGGGTAGAGACCCCAGCGCACATCCTCTTTGTGTGCGAACGCTATAACGCTGAGAGAGAAACATTAAAAAATGACCTAGCATTAAAAGGGATAAAAGCTTGGCCACAGGCATACCCAAACCTTGTGGGAAAGAGCGCGTTTTGTGCGTTTACTTGCTTCTGTGAAGCAGTGCTCAAACTAAAAGGGACTTGAAAAGTCACTGGGTTATTGGTTACTGTGTAACCGGTCACTACTGCCAATTGCGCACGAGAATCGCTGCCTGGCAGCGATGTGAAAAATGATGGCATTATGTCTAGTCAGACCTAGTCCGGGTTACTTGAACCCCTGGCCGCCGGTGCCAGAAAGAGAGTAGCTGACCCCAAAGGGTCCGCGGCCGACTCACCAGTGTCGGTGTTCTACGGTAACGCAGAGCGAACACTGGTACTACGGGCGCCGAGTCTCAGCCGCTCGGCGGATGGGAAGGTTTCGTAGTGGCTGTGGTGAGAGCCTACGGGCTACGGCGGACGCTAGACCGCAACCCCCACCGGACGGGGAACGAAGACCGGCCGGTTCGTTCGTTCTGGTAGAAGGGTACAGCCCGTCGGTGTGCGCTTTGCGCTGGGCCGTCGCACGGTCCTGCCTTAAATGGCCCTCGGAAGCGAGGTTAAACTCTCCGCGTTCTGCTTGCAGGCGCGGCGGAAATATGACCGACAGGTCGAGGAGTTCCGTTAAAACCCAGGGACCGGCCCCGCTGCGGACCGGTCGCGTGAGTGAGATATGTCCCTATCTACTTCCCTCAGGGGCTGTGGAAGGGCATTTCCACAGTACGGGATTGGCGACCCCGAGGTACCCGAGTCATCATACCGTAGCCTTTTCACAATGTTGTGAATAGAACGGGGGCCTTGGCTTTGTCGCCTGGGCTGCGAGGAGTAAACCTCTGGAAAAAATCCCCCAATCCCAAGCTGTGGTAGCACGTGGCGAGGGGATGGGTGGCTTGTGGGTAATCCAGTCCCTAACGGCCGACCTCTGGGCACCAGGCGCACCCAGTTGTAGGAAGCCTTCGGGGGTCTAGGCGTACGGCCCCCGTGACATTTAATTCGTCCAATTCTCGTGGGACCATTTATGGATGTTGATATTGGGGAAATGGGGGGTAATGAGATGGAGGGAGAGTTGTTAAAGATTCGTGAGATTGGTGAATCCATAAGGAAGTTTGTATTTCATGAATCGAACCGGATTTCGAAGGCTGCCTCGGAGTTCTTATTGGGTAAGGTAGCAGAATATGAGGAAATCCTTCACCGTATGCAGTGTAAGAATGAACGGCTAGAGGGCAGATTGGAGGAAAGGAAACTAATTGGAATGCCCAAGTCATATGCCAAAGTGACGGCAGAGGCAGGAAAGAATGTGTTATCTGAACGGAAGGAGATTGGGAAGAAGAAAGCATGCTGTACGGTAGTTTTTAGATCTGGAGAGAGCAACGAGGAACACACGAGTGATGCAGTAAAGAGTAAGGTCGTGAAAGAGATGACGGGATTAAAGTTAAGAGTTAAAGCCATGAGGGGTGTAAGGAGAGGAGGAGTGGCAATAGAAACTGCAAGTGAAGCTGAATGTAAGGAACTAATGGAATGCAAGAAATTTGCAGAAGTTGGTTTGAAAGTAAGTAGGCCCAAAAAGTTGGGGCCAAAAGTTATAATATATGATGTGCCCAATGGGATCACGAATGAAGAAGTGCTCGATGATGTATATGAGAAAAATGTTTTGAATATACTGACAAAGGAAGATTTTTTAGAGACTACTAGAATAGTATCTCGAAAAGGGAAGAAGGGCGAGGAGAAAGGAAATATAATTCTTGATGTAAGGTATATGGTATTTGACAGGCTTATGAGAGAGGCACGAGCTTTTATTGGTTGGGGTTCCTATAAAGTAAGGGAGTTTAAAAGCCTGCAAAGGTGTTTTGGTTGCTATGGTTTTGGCCATACTCTTAAGGAATGTGCTTTGAAAGAACGAGTGTGCACCAACTGCGGGAAGGTAGGGCATTTGAGAAAGGAGTGTAATGAAGCTGAGTCGTGCAGGAACTGTAGGTTGAAAGGGAAAGAGGCAAACCACTGCATAGAATCTAAGAACTGTCCTGAATATATAAGGCTGCTTAAATTAATGACTGATAGGATTTGCTATGGATAGCAAATTTAAACTTAAAGTAGTGCAGCTAAATTGTCAGAAATCCTATGCTGTAATGTGTGAGTTGGGTGTTTGGGTTGCAGAGAGAAGTGTGAGTGTGGCGATTTTACAAGAGCCATATTTTTACCAAGGCAGCTTGAGGGGCCTCCCAGGAAATATGAGGGTGTTTGTGGGAGGAGGATCCGCGGCAGTAGTGGTGAATGACGTTTCAATAGAGGCATTGGCTATAAGTCATTTGACAGGAGAGTATGGAGTATGTGTATGGATAAAGAGTGTGATTGGTGAAATGTATATAGTGTCGGTATAGTGTCGGTATATTGCCGGTATGGAGTTGGTATTGAACCATATTTGGAATATATGGAGAGGGTGATAGATGAGACGAAGGGGAAGATGATTGTGTTTGGGGTTGATGCCAATGCGACTTCTCCGATGTGGTTTAGCAAGGTCGTGAAGAGGTACAGAGACAGGGAAGAGCGTGGAGCGCTGGTGGAGGACCTTATTGTACGTAGAGCTCTTGCTGTGTTAAATAACCCGAGTGAGAAGTATACCTTTTATGGAGTAAGAGGGAAAAGTGACATAGACATAACACTTGTTAGTGGGGGCTATGCTAATTTGGAATATGATTGGAGAATTGAGGAGACGTGGAGTATTAGCGACCATAATGTGATCTTAATAGATATGGTAAGGGGTGAAAATATGGTAACAAACACTGGGTATGTGGAACAGGCTTGGATAAGCAAGAATGTAGATTGGGATGGGTATATTTATGACCTTAGAAAGGAAGCAGATGAAATTGGAATAATAGCATATTAAAGTATGGAGGTGGGGGAAAAAGTTAAGAATATGAATAATTGGATTGAACGGGTGAATGATAGATATATGACAAGAAGGAAAGTTGTTAACAGTAAGAGGGTAACATGGTGGAGTAAGGACCTCAAGAGACTTCGGGTTGGAGTGAGAAGAGCGAGGAAAAATTGCCAGAAAGCGAGGAAGGAAGGGAGAGAAGATATGGAATTACTGACTATTGTGTATAAGAGGAAAATGAATGATTATAAGAAAGAAATTATGCAAGCTAAGGAGAAAAACTGGCAGAAATTTGTGGAGGAGGAAGGAAATCAAGACCCTTGGGGAAGGGTGTATAAATTGTGTAGGACTAGGAATAAGAATTGCATAAGTACAGTGAGAGTGCATGGGAAGATGACAGAGGATTGGAAGGCAACGGTGGAGGTTTTGTTGAATGAATTTTTTCCTAACATAAGTGATAGTGAAGGAAAAGAACAGAGATTATTGGAAGAGAATAAGTGTAACGATAAGGAAAAACTTGGATATGATGACATAAACGTGGCAATCCGGAAAGCTAAGCTTAGAAAATCTCCTGGGATGGATGGGATAACAGCGGAGATGCTAAGGCGAGTTTGGTGGGCTATTCCAGAATATTTGAAAATATTATTTGAGGAATGTATGACTTTAGGTTACTTTCCTAAAGAATGGAAGGAGGGAAGAGTAGTGATTTTGTTGAAGTCGCCAGACAAAGTCAGGTCGGACCCTAGATCATATCGGCCGATTTGTTATTGTCGGTAATGGGAAAAGTGCTGGAGCGGATTTTGTGCAGTAGATTAGAGGGTGTAGCGACTAAGTATATGAATAAAAATCAATATGGTTTTAGAAAAGGAAGGTCGACGGAGGATGCATGGCACCAAGTGAAACAGTACGTAAATGATTCCAGCAAGAAATATGTTTTAGGGTTGTTTGTGGACTTTAAAGGGGCCTTTGATAACTTATTATGGAAAAGAGTTATTGAACGGTTGAATGAGGTGGGATGTAATGATATTGCGTTATGGGGGAGCTATTTTAGCGAACGTAGGGTTCGCGTGATTGGAATAAATCAGGTTGTTTGCAGGAAAGTGTCGAAAGGTTGTCCGCAGGGTTCAATTTGCGGGCCGATGATATGGAACTTAATGATGGATGTTTTATTAAATAGATTGGAAGACAAGAAGTATATGTGTGTGGCATTTGCGGATGATCTGCTAATATTGGTGGAAGGAGGCAATCGTCGAGAGCTGGAAAGAAAAGGAACAGAAGGAATGACTTATGTGACTGAATGGGGAAGTCAGGTTGGGGTGGATATATCCCGAGATAAAACAGTTCAAATGCTGTTAAAAGGACGATTAGGAAAAGACAGAGCTCCTAATATAAGAATTGGGGTGAAGAGGATGAAATATGTTGAAAAAGTGAAATACTTGGGAATAACAATAGGAGAGCGAATGGGATTTGGAGAGCATTTGAGAGATGTGCACAAGAAGGTGAGAAATGTAGTGGGAATGCTTGCAAGGGTGATGAGAAGGAAATGGGGATTGAAGAAAAAGGCTGTTCGGGTCTTGTATCGAGGATTGTTTACGGCATGTGCAATGTATGGAGCAAGCGTATGGGGAGAATGTATGCAGTCACGGCAGGCTAGAGATCTGATAAATAAGAGTCAAAGAGTAGTAATGTATGCCTGCATGAATGTATGTAGAACGGTGTCTACGGAGGCCATGCAGGTACTTATAGGTGAAATACCGTGGGATTTAGAGGTTCGAAGAAGAGGAACATTATATAAATTAAGAAAGGGAGTTAAAATGACGGCTGATAATTTAATGGCGGATAATGAGGTGAAGGAGAAGAGTTTGAATGAGTGTGTGAAGGTTGTTACAGAAAGAGCCTATGAAGAATGGCAGGAGAGATGGGATGTAAGTCAGAATGGAAGGATAACGTATGGATTTATAAAGGATGTGAAATTTAGCAAGAAATGCAAGTATTTTGAGATGGGGTTATATTTGGGATATATGTTAACTGGACATCAGAGTATGAACGGGTTTTTAAAGAAAAGAGGTTTGAGTGAAGATGAGGTGTGTGCCTGCGGGCAAGGGGTGGAGGACTGGAAGCATGTTTTATGTGAATGTGCATTGTATGAATATATAAGGACGAGTGATATGGGGATTGTAGTGAATGATGAGGGAGAAGTGGATGTTAGTGGGGTATTAGGAACACGGGATGGTTATATAAAAATAAATGAGTTTGCCATAAGTGCATTTGAAAGGAGGAAGCAAATAGCTAATGAGGACTAGTGCCTTGGGGTACGCAGGAGGGTACCACCGGTCAAAGACCATGGTCGATTCCGGTACAGGGCCTTTGGAGAGTGGCGACTCCACGAATCCGAGCTGACCAACCAGTGTCAAGTTTGCAAGAGCTGGTAGTAGCGAAATCTAGGAAACTACACCCTGGAGGGTAGCACGGGGGTCGGGGCGCCCTAGGATGAATATCCTACCTGACCGTGGGAATGGACTCGTGCTGGCTGTGGTTAAGAGCCCACAACGCGGGTTAGTGAAGAGCTGATAATGAGCTCTTCACGGTGGGTGAGCTGCGCCGTAAATAGCTCGGATACTGTAATTGCTTATACAGTAGAGGTATGGATAGGCCTCGCTTCCACCAGTAAGGGAGAAGGGGCTTGCACTCCTAATCCATAACTGGTATATCTGTGCATAAGAATATACAGATGCGCTGATAGGGCGTATCCCTATCCTTGACCCATAGGGGTCGTGCGGCAAAGCTCTAGGAGCGGGAGCAGCACGTTAAATTAATAATTATACTTACTGTCCCTATGAAAAGAAAATTGAATTCGAGTTCCCCTGCAGCTTCGGAGGACCGACGTCAGGTCCTTCGAGTTTCCGCAGAGTTCTTCGTGTTTCCGTGCTGTTCCGAAGCCCACCGTGAATTGAGATCGTAAACGAAGGTTCTTCGAAAAAGGAAGAATTTTTTTTCTTTTAACGTGTGAAAAAAAAAATAGTATTTGAGGAAGAAGATATTAAGTTTGTTGCCGGAGAAGCTAATATTTAGCGTAGGTGTGCGATCGAAGACCAAGCAATGACGTTCAGCGAAGAAACAAACGCTTTCGGAAATTGAGTAGGCCATCAGAAATACAAAAACTAATGCTGTCGAAAACTAAGTTAGTCGATAACAAGTCCTTTAGCGTAGGATAGCTCTCGAAATTTTAAGCCCATCATTTCAACCTCCCCTTTAAAATGGCGTAGAAACGCCTTCGAGAATAACGTTCATCGACTGAGATACGAGAAGAGGAATGCAAGGCGTAGGAATGTTCTCGAAAATGATGTTTATTGCCAGAAATAAAGTTTCTGTCCAAAATTGACTTCCTCGAGAGGAATTCAAAAACTAACGTTTGTCGTGGAAATGCTGAGAAATACGAAAATCTAGCGCAGAAATGCTCTCGAAAATAAAGGTTATCTAGAGAAATGCTCTCTCAATTGAAGTTTATCGCCAGAAATACAGAAGGAAATATTCAGCGACAGAAATGCCGAAGAAGCAATTTTATTCGTTGTCGAGAATGAAGTGAAAAGAAATGAAAAATTAACCATGGAAATGCTCTGGGAAATTGAATTGCTGCCCCAAGTACAAAACTAGGAATGACCATATTTAGCTGACGGACGTTAAGTTCATCGTCAGAGATACGGAATATAAATGCCGTCGAAATGTAGGTAGAAATAGGAAGACTAATATTTAACGTTGAAGATGAAGTCCGTAGCCAGAGAAGGAGAATCCAGTACCGTCAAACGGGGTGTTGTCGTTTTTTCCATATTTCTTGATCCAAGTAATGTGCTGAAATATTCATTTAAAGATTCTACAAGAGATCGTAACAAACCAATATCTAAAATATTGATCTAGATTTGATATGATAGGCCTTTTCTGAAAGCCTACATTTTTCAAAATTTACGATGCCTTCAAAGTTTTATGTGGGGAGCAGAGATGGGGCAGCTTATAGGCCTTGCGATGGCGGTTAATGAGAAAGTAATTAGAAATTAGACACTTGTACCTGAGTAGGATGGTAAATGTAGAATTCGGCAAAGAACTAGTAAAATTGGGGTGAAGTTGACCGCCCCTGAAACCTGGGGTGAAGTTGACCGCTGGAGGTTTCAACCTGTCTGGACTTGAGATGTCTTGCTCGCTGCATGTTGATACGTACTAGCGATACTATTAAGATACGGCTTCGCTCCGCTCAAATTTACTTTAGCGCTTTTCAAATGGAGTGCTGCATACCAAAATTCACGCAACAGTCACGGTACGAATCGCTCGAGTGAGTGGAATAAAGGCTAATTCTACTTCGTCCGCAGTTGAATGCTGAACAAACTTTTTGATGATCTCGGAGAGAGGAGAGAATGCGGCGAAACGCAATAAGCGGATTCTCAGCTTGCGGAATCCACCCTCTTTGCAAAGAGAAGTTAATGCAGAATTTGCCACCAATAACGGAAAGTAGACCTATGTCTGAAGATAACACTGTTAACACTACACTGGTGGAATATCTGCAAGAACTAAGGCACCCAAAGAAGAAGGACACCGTTGCCCGAAAGCGAAAAAGGTTGGATCTTGTCCCGGGGAGATCAGTAGCAGTGTGTCCTTTGACACGGATTTGTCCGAGTTTAATATGCAGGAACATGGCACCCTTAAATGCCCAAACTGTTTAGAGCCTACGAATTTGTATAATATGAAGTTCATTTTCCCACTTTTGACTATTTTTAAATGTGTTTCGCCTTGAATATTAAATTTAAAAAAAAATAATAATTTCTGTTCCAACCGTCCCGTGTTGGCCATATTCACCCCAGTATGAATTGAAGAGCGATTCTGATGTAAAACCAATGATCGATCAACTTCACCCCAACACGGGGTGAAGTGGACCGCGGCACTTTTTATATTTTATTGGCAATTTGTGACACTTAGGC
>JAXCHB010000063.1:6020000-6025000 GCA_036926305.1 Uropetala carovei | reverse complement strand
ACTTGGCGAGCCGCCCTCCCTCGATCTTTCTTCCACAAGGTCTGGACCTCGGCGTACTCTCTACGCTTGCGCATGCTCCTATTCTCTAAAGGGTTAGATCTCGTGTTTGGAAATCGACCCGTGCGAACCCTATCAGACTTGGGAAGGGCCCTTCTTACCCAATCCAGGATCAGGTTGTCCGGGTCTATCCCCTCTAGAGCGTCCTGGCAGATGTCCGCCAGTACGTCACCCCTGTGACGTGTGTCCTCGGAGAGCTTGGGAATTGCATCCCTTAGCCACTCCTCAACCTTCTCGGTACCTGTGGCTGAATTAGGTACCTGCTCTAGAGTGGTGGTCAGCGGAGGAGAAACCTGAGGTGGGATCTCCGGGGCTTGGTCCTTCAACTCTTGCAATAAAGTCCTGTAGACTTTGGTCTTCCGCTTGCTTTTGATCCGTTCAAGGCTCCACGTTGGGAACTCCTTGACGAGATATTGGTTGATGAACCTAGCCCCTTCCTCGATCCCCCTCAGCTCAGCTATCGCGAGCATTCGTAATTCCTCATCCTCCGACCTGGGTTTCACACGAGCGACCGAGATCTTAGCGTCCGCCTCTACTGGATGTTTGCCGCGGACGTGGACGTCCAAGCCGGTCTTGGTCGTGAAAGACCGCAAACAGATTTCGCATCGGTGCCTCTGCACCGGGGCGGCAACGGGTTGGCTGGGTAGCCGGTTCACGGAGAAATCTCCGGTTCCCCTGACAGTTTCCTCTCGGGGGTTGCCGGCCCACGCGTTTTTCTACTTGTACCCCTTCGATTTCACCCCCTACGAGGCCGGGGACGTGGCCCAACCAAGGGGTGGCCCGCTAACTTGGCCACAGAGAACCCCGGTTGCGCCATGAGCACTTCCAGTGATCTCCATGTATCCGACTCTCGCCTCGGGGAGGCGTTAGCAAGGCCCATAGAGAGCCCGAAATCTCGCTCATCACGAAGGCACGAAGAAGGGTTTCGTGGGAACAGCCGTTGCACACGAGTCAGTCGATCCTAAGCCCTAGGAGAAATCCGATGCCAACGGCGACGGGAAATAAAGTAAAAACGTTGAGAAAGCGGTAGGTAAGGGAAGTCGGCAAATCGGATCCGTAACTTCGGGATAAGGATTGGCTCTGAGGGTCGGGGCGTGTCGGGCTTGGTCGGGAAGTGGGCTGTTTGCTGACGAGCCGGGCCTGGATGAGGTGAATCGGCGCGTTCCGCGTGCCGTGGATCCGAGTTCGGTCCCGTGCCTTGGCCACCCACGGACCTACCTTGCTGCGAGGGCGCGTGTGGCGGTCCCGGTGTCGGCTCGGCTCCGGCCGGGTCGCCCGGGGTCTCCTTCCGCGCGCCTCTCTTCAGCCGCCATTCAACGACCGGCTCAGAACTGGCACGGACTGGGGGAATCCGACTGTCTAATTAAAACAAAGCATTGCGATGGCCCCAGCGGGTGTTGACGCAATGTGATTTCTGCCCAGTGCTCTGAATGTCAAAGTGAAGAAATTCAAGCAAGCGCGGGTAAACGGCGGGAGTAACTATGACTCTCTTGCAACTTCCAACTCACTGCTGTAGTGACCTGGTTGGCGGTTACCTTGCCTCTAGTAGGTATTTGGTACCTCGATTACGGACCTTCAGTAAGCGGTGGAGGAAGTGCCAACCCCACCTTGCCGTTGTGTTAGGGAGCTTGAGCTCCTTCAGGGGGTGTAACAACCTCGTGGAGGGGGGACTAACGGGGCTCTGGCTAGGGGATGGCGGGCCTAAGGGCCCGTTATCCCCACCCTTTTCTTAGGGGCTGGGGGGTTAGCAGCCAGTCAGCCCTTACTTTCAGTGTCGCTCTCGGTATAAAAAATAATCCTCGGAAAAAATCGGGAGCCCCATAGGGCCCCGCGTACACTGATGCATCACAGGAGGATGGGAGCCACGACCCCCCCCCCCCCCCACCGGAGAACATCGCCGGTCCAGCCACATCAGTTCCACCAGTCCGGTTCGTCTGCGGTCTCTGCACCAGGGAATTCATGTCCAGGAGAGGGCTAGGGGTCCACACGCGGGCTGCGCACAGAGCCGAAGCCAACGAGGCGATCGACGTCGAGAGGGTGAAAAAGCGGTGGACGGAGGAGGAAAAACGGCTGATTGCCGCCATTGAGGCCGAAGGGGTGCGGAGAGGAGAGCCGTTTATGAATACCTTCATAATGGCAAGATTCCCCGACCGCACTCTGGAGGCCATCAAAGGATACAGACGGCAGAGGGACCATAAAGAGCGTGTAAGGTCCCTCCTACAGCGCGATCATCCTCCTCCGCCTACTCCCAGAGGGTTGCCAGATGAGGTGAGGACCGACCACCAACAGAGGGTCCTCACAAGGGTGGCCGAGCTGGTGAGAGCAGCACAAAACCTACCGGCCACCTGGAAGGTGGAGATGCTGGCAACACTGGGAGATAGGGATACTCCCTCGCAGGTATTCTGCTCTTCAATCCACAAGTGGATGAAAGAGGTCCTGCGAGGGAAGCCGCTAACCCCGAGACGTCGACCGCCCCCTGCTCTACGGAGGCCAGAACAACAGGTCTCCGCTAGGCGCCGCCGTCGCAGGGACTACGCCAGAATCCAGGAGCTGTCAAAGAAGAACGTGGCGTCCGCCGTCAGGGAGGCTATCGACGGTAGGGGCAATTCCTCCAAAGTGACCATGGAGGAAATGGAGGCCTACTGGACACCAATGCTGGTGTCCGCCTCCAGCCCCTACCAGACAGGCCTCCCTAGAATGGAAGATCCGCGGTTCGCCAGCCTCATCGAGCCTATCACCATCGATGAGGTTAAGGCGAACTGCGTGGCGGACGGAAAGGCTCCTGGACCAGACGGCGTTTCACCTGCGACTTGGAAGGCGGTGCCCGTGCTGATCAAGGCTCTACTCTTCAACATGGTCCTCCTTCATGGCGACACCGCGGAGTTCCTCAAGAGATCCCGGACGATCTTCATTCCCAAAGATGACGGAGAGACACCAGCGGACCATCGCCCCATAAGCGTTGGGTCCGTGTTTCTCCGTCACTATCACAAGATCTTGGCCTCTCGGTTGCAGAACCTCGCCCTGATCGACGAGCGGCAGCGGGCCTTCCAGAGGAGAGACGGATGCCTGGAGAATATTCTTACTCTCCAGGCAATCCAGTATGAGGCCCGCACCAAGTTGAAAGAACTACATCTAGTTTCACTCGATCTCCGTAAGGCGTTTGACACGGTCTCGCAAGAGGCCGTTCTAGGCGTCTTTGCGGAGATCGGTTTTTTGCCGCCGTTCAGGAGATACATCGCGAGGTTCTACGGAGAGAGTACAACCACTCTCCAGCATCGAGGGGCAACAGGGGAGCCGATCCGGGTCTCAAGAGTAATTCGTCAGGGGGACCCACTGTCGCCACTGTTCTTCAACCTGGTGATGGACACCGTCCTGAAAAGCTGCTTCCGGAGGTTGGCTTCGATCTAGCCTTTGCGACGATCGGAGCCCTCGCCTACGCCGACGATTTAGTCATCGTCTCATCCACGACCATCGGGATGAGGAAGCAGCTGCGCCTGGTTGAGGAACGGCTTGCTGAAGTTGGAATGGAAGTCAACGCTGCGAAGAGCGCCGCTCTGTCCCTAGTTCCGTCAGGGAAGGTGAAGAAGATGAAGACCCTGACGGTGTCTCAATTCCACGTCCGGGAGGGGCCCATCAGACAGGTGGGCGTCCTCGGGACGTGGAAATATCTGAGGATAGAGATGGAACAACACCAGCAATTTGCAGCGAAGCCTCTCCTATTCGATCTACTGGAGAGGGCCCAGAAGGCACCACTGAAGCCGCAACAACGTCTCTGGGGCCTCCGGTGTATCATCTTGCCGAGGCTCCAGTACGGCTTGTGCTTCGGGAGAACGTCCTGCGGCCGCCTAAAGGAGATGGATGTGATGGTAAGGGCGGCCGTCAGGAAATGGCTACGTCTCCCGAAGTACGTTCCTTCTGGGTACTTCCATGCACCGGCAAGTGAAGGACTGGGTATAATGGAGTTACGGAGGTCCGTCCCTGCGCTCAGATGGACCAGGGGTCAAACCCTGATCCGATCTAAGTCTCCAGTCAGCAGAGCTGCCGTCTCAACAGCTTCGTTCAAGCGATGGATGGAGTGGCCCCGGCAAGCTAGCGGCGTTCCCCAGGGAGGGAATCCGAGCGTGGAGGAGACGAAGCGGTACTGGAGTAGACAATTACATCAGTCAGTCGACGGCCGGGAGTTGAGGGAGTCCGCCCAGGTTAGGGCATCCACCGCCTGGGTGGATCTCAACTTCAACCGGATTCCCGGCCGAGACTACGTCCAGTACCACCACGTTCGGATTAATGCGTTACCCTCCCGGATGCGAACAACGAGGGGACGCCGGGAGCAGAACACCGAGTGCCGGGCGGGGTGGAAGGTACCCAAGACGACGGCTCATACCATCCAGAGCTGATGGAGAACCCATGGGGGCCGAATCAAGCGCCACGAGAGTGACGTGGCCACTGTTAGTTCGGCCCTCAGGGACAAGTGATGGAACACCGTAAAGGAGCCAAAGATCAGCACGGAGCAGGGGCTGAGGAAACCGGACATCGTCGCCAGCAGAGGAGAAGACGTCGTTGTCATCGGCGCGCAGTTGGTGTCCGGGGGACCCGCACTGGCCGAAGCGCACCGGCGGAAGATCGAGTACTATCGATCCAACGCCGGTGTCGTGGAATGGCTGGCCAGCAACTTCCCCGGAAAACGAAGAACATACACCACCTGCACCCTCAGCTGGCGCGGTGTGTGGAGTGCGCAATCCGCGAGGGACCTGGCCCGGATGGATGTGAGAAGAAGAACCCTGGAGGGATTGACTACCCGTGTCCTGCAGGGATCGTCGACGATTTGGACACGGTGGAACAAGATGTGTGGCTGGAGATATGGGGGGGTTGGGGTGACTTGATACCTGTGATGTAAGAATTTAGTTAAGCTTTCTTAGAAAGCCAATAAAGTTAGAAACTGGGGG